>OY720455.1:20156960-20164460 GCA_963082715.1 Harpalus rubripes
CATTATCATTATCATTATCATTATCATTATCATTATCATTATCATTATCATTATCATTATCATTATCATTATCATTATCATTATCATTATCATTATCATTATCATTATCATTATCATTATCATTATCATTATCATTATCATTATCATTATCATTATCATTATCATTATCATTATCATTATCATTATCATTATCATTATCATTATCATTATCATTATCATTATCATTATCATTATCATTATCATTATCATTATCATTATCATTATCATTATCATTATCATTATCATTATCATTATCATTATCATTATCATTATCATTATCATTATCATTATCATTATCATTATCATTATCATTATCATTATCATTATCATTATCATTATCATTATCATTATCATTATCATTATCATTATCATTATCATTATCATTATCATTATCATTATCATTATCATTATCATTATCATTATCATTATCATTATCATTATCATTATCATTATCATTATCATTATCATTATCATTATCATTATCATTATCATTATCATTATCATTATCATTATCATTATCATTATCATTATCATTATCATTATCATTATCATTATCATTATCATTATCATTATCATTATCATTATCATTATCATTATCATTATCATTATCATTATCATTATCATTATCATTATCATTATCATTATCATTATCATTATCATTATCATTATCATTATCATTATCATTATCATTATCATTATCATTATCATTATCATTATCATTATCATTATCATTATCATTATCATTATCATTATCATTATCATTATCATTATCATTATCATTATCATTATCATTATCATTATCATTATCATTATCATTATCATTATCATTATCATTATCATTATCATTATCATTATCATTATCATTATCATTATCATTATCATTATCATTATCATTATCAATATCATTATCATTATCATTATCATTATCATTATCATTATCATTATCATTATCATTATCATTATCATTATCATTATCATTATCATTATCATTATCATTATCATTATCATTATCATTATCATTATCATTATCATTATCATTATCATTATCATTATCATTATCATTATCATTATCATTATCATTATCATTATCATTATCATTATCATTATCATTATCATTATCATTATCATTATCATTATCATTATCATTATCATTATCATTATCATTATCATTATCATTATCATTATCATTATCATTATCATTATCATTATCATTATCATTATCATTATCATTATCATTATCATTATCATTATCATTATCATTATCATTATCATTATCATTATCATTATCATTATCATTATCATTATCATTATCATTATCATTATCATTATCATTATCATTATCATTATCATTATCATTATCATTATCATTATCATTATCATTATCATTATCATTATCATTATCATTATCATTATCATTATCATTATCATTATCATTATCATTATCATTATCATTATCATTATCATTATCATTATCATTATCATTATCATTATCATTATCATTATCATTATCATTATCATTATCATTATCATTATCATTATCATTATCATTATCATTATCATTATCATTATCATTATCATTATCATTATCATTATCATTATCATTATCATTATCATTATCATTATCATTATCATTATCATTATCATTATCATTATCATTATCATTATCATTATCATTATCATTATCATTATCATTATCATTATCATTATCATTATCATTATCATTATCATTATCATTATCATTATCATTATCATTATCAGTATCATTATCATTATCATTATCATTATCATTATCATTATCATTATCATTATCATTATCATTATCATTATCATTATCATTATCATTATCATTATCATTATCATTATCATTATCATTATCATTATCATTATCATTATCATTATCATTATCATTATCATTATCATTATCATTATCATTATCATTATCATTATCATTATCATTATCATTATCATTATCATTATCATTATCATTATCATTATCATTATCATTATCATTATCATTATCATTATCATTATCATTATCATTATCATTATCATTATCATTATCATTATCATTATCATTATCATTATCATTATTATTGCCCTTGACCAAGGCGAGAACTTCTATTGAACCAAAACCTTCAACTTTAATTTGTGTATTGTCACCTATTTGTACCATAGTTGAATTGTTTTCAAATTCTGAAACTGTTTTAAACCATCCTTTTCGATAAGACATATGTCTCGATGCAGCACTGTCCGCTAGCCAATCGTCTTCACTTACTGGTAAGTTCATATTTTTAAGTTCGACACTTAAAGCTGTATGACGATTTGTTTTGCCTTCAGTCTTGTTTTTATTTATTCTGTTTTGATTTGCTTGTCTTTTCCAACACTCAGATTTGAAATGACCTTTCTTTTTGCAATAAAAACATTCTATATTTTTCTTATTCTGAAATGAATTTTGATTACTATTTATCTTCTTATCCTTTTTAATTTTTAATGCAGAAAAAGCTGTTTCCATTTCTTCGGATTGCGACAATCGCTGTTCTTCCTTAAGTAATCGTGCAGTTAAATTATCATACGTTTGTTTCTGCTCGTCTTATGAGTCCCAAGCAGTAATGAAATGGTTAAACTTTAGTGGTAAACTTCCTAAAGCTTTGGCAATTTTATCAACTTCAGATACTCCTTCACCTATATCTGAAAGAGATTGTGCTAATGAGTCTATTTTGCTTAAGTGTTGAGCAATACTGTCAGTGGTAGACATTTTATAACTAAAAAATTCCTGTTTAAGTTGAATTTTATTTATTGACGATCTTTGCTCATGTATCGCTTTTATTCGACTCCACATATCTTTTGCTGTATGACAACTTATTACTGTTTGTAACTGTTCATATTCCATACTGGAGGAAATGAGTAGCATAGCCTTCGCATTTAGTTTATCCCACTCTTGTGTTTCAGCTAATTCCACTGGACGACTCTTTGTCCCATTTATTACCTCAAATAGATTAGATTCAGATTTGAATATAATTTCCATTTGATATTTCCATAATTGGAAATTTTTACCGTTGAACTTTTGTATTTGAAAATGCTTCAAATCCATGTTTGATTTATTTTTGCTCAATCACATTAAATTTTCAAAAGATAGTTTACTGCCACGTTCCTGGGCCCATAACCTGTTAACTTTATTAATGAATGGATGTGAGCCAAAATACCAAGAAATACACAATCAAACAAGATTATAACTTTTAATATTTTTCCTTTAAGCTGACATACATTTATACTTTTCAACCTTTCATATCAACAATTCTAATTGTTTCTATGGTTACATTATAAACAGAACATTAAAATAGAATATTAAAATCAAGTATTCAAACTATTTCAATAATCATTATTTTTATCATTATCATTATCATTATCATTATCATTATAGATTATCATTATCATTATCATTATCATTATCATTATCATTATCATTATCATTATCATTATCATTATCATTATCATTATCATTATCATTATCATTATCATTATCATTATCATTATCATTATCATTATCATTATCATTATCATTATCATTATCATTATCATTATCATTATCATTATCATTATCATTATCATTATCATTATCATTATCATTATCATTATCATTATCATTATCATTATCATTATCATTATCATTATCATTATCATTATCATTATCATTATCATTATCATTATCATTATCATTATCATTATCATTATCATTATCATTATCATTATCATTATCATTATCATTATCATTATCATTATCATTATCATTATCATTATCATTATCATTATCATTATCATTATCATTATCATTATCATTATCATTATCATTATCATTATCATTATCATTATCATTATCATTATCATTATCATTATCATTATCATTATCATTATCATTATCATTATCATTATCATTATCATTATCATTATCATTATCATTATCATTATCATTATCATTATCATTATCATTATCATTATCATTATCATTATCATTATCATTATCATTATCATTATCATTATCATTATCATTATCATTATCATTATCATTATCATTATCATTATCATTATCATTATCATTATCATTATCATTATCATTATCATTATCATTATCATTATCATTATCATTATCATTATCATTATCATTATCATTATCATTATCATTATCATTATCATTATCATTATCATTATCATTATCATTATCATTATCATTATCATTATCATTATCATTATCATTATCATTATCATTATCATTATCATTATCATTATCATTATCATTATCATTATCATTATCATTATCATTATCATTATCATTATCATTATCATTATCATTATCATTATCATTATCATTATCATTATCATTATCATTATCATTATCATTATCATTATCATTATCATTATCATAATCATAATCATAATCATAATCATAATCATAATCATAATCATAATCATAATCATAATCATAATCATAATCATAATCATAATCATAATCATAATCATAATCATAATCATAATCATAATCATAATCATAATCATAATCATAATCATAATCATAATCATAATCATAATCATAATCATAATCATAATCATAATCATAATCATAATCATAATCATAATCATAATCATAATCATAATCATAATCATAATCATAATCATAATCATAATCATAATCATAATCATAATCATAATCATAATCATAATCATAATCATAATCATAATCATAATCATAATCATAATCATAATCATAATCATAATCATAATCATAATCATAATCATAATCATAATCATAATCATAATCATAATCATAATCATAATCATAATCATAATCATAATCATAATCATAATCATAATCATAATCATAATCATAATCATAATCATAATCATAATCATAATCATAATCATAATCATAATCATAATCATAATCATAATCATAATCATAATCATAATCATAATCATAATCATAATCATAATCATAATCATAATCATAATCATAATCATAATCATAATCATAATCATAATCATAATCATAATCATAATCATAATCATAATCATAATCATAATCATAATCATAATCATAATCATAATCATAATCATAATCATAATCATAATCATAATCATAATCATAATCATAATCATAATCATAATCATAATCATAATCATAATCATAATCATAATCATAATCATAATCATAATCATAATCATAATCATAATCATAATCATAATCATAATCATAATCATAATCATAATCATAATCATAATCATTATCATTATCATTATCATTATCATTATCATTATCATTATCATTATCATTATCATTATCATTATCATTATCATTATCATTATCATTATCATTATCATTATCATTATCATTATCATTATCATTATCATTATCATTATCATTATCATTATCATTATCATTATCATTATCATTATCATTATCATTATCATTATCATTATCATTATCATTATCATTATCATTATCATTATCATTATCATTATCATTATCATTATCATTATCATTATCATTATCATTATCATTATCATTATCATTATCATTATCATTATCATTATCATTATCATTATCATTATCATTATCATTATCATTATCATTATCATTATCATTATCATTATCATTATCATTATCATTATCATTATCATTATCATTATCATTATCATTATCATTATCATTATCATTATCATTATCATTATCATTATCATTATCATTATCATTATCATTATCATTATCATTATCATTATCATTATCATTATCATTATCATTATCATTATCATTATCATTATCATTATCATTATCATAATCATAATCATAATCATAATCATAATCATAATCATAATCATAATCATAATCATAATCATAATCATAATCATAATCATAATCATAATCATAATCATAATCATAATCATAATCATAATCATAATCATAATCATAATCATAATCATAATCATAATCATAATCATAATCATAATCATAATCATAATCATAATCATAATCATAATCATAATCATAATCATAATCATAATCATAATCATAATCATAATCATAATCATAATCATAATCATAATCATAATCATAATCATAATCATAATCATAATCATAATCATAATCATAATCATAATCATAATCATAATCATAATCATAATCATAATCATAATCATAATCATAATCATAATCATAATCATAATCATAATCATAATCATAATCATAATCATAATCATAATCATAATCATAATCATAATCATAATCATAATCATAATCATAATCATAATCATAATCATAATCATAATCATAATCATAATCATAATCATAATCATAATCATAATCATTATCATTATCATTATCATTATCATTATCATTATCATTATCATTATCATTATCATTATCATTATCATTATCATTATCATTATCATAATCATAATCATAATCATAATCATAATCATAATCATAATCATAATCATAATCATAATCATAATCATAATCATAATCATAATCATAATCATAATCATAATCATAATCATAATCATAATCATAATCATAATCATAATCATAATCATAATCATAATCATAATCATAATCATAATCATAATCATAATCATAATCATAATCATAATCATAATCATTATCATTATCATTATCATTATCATTATCATTATCATTATCATTATCATTATCATTATCATTATCATTATCATTATCATTATCATTATCATTATCATTATCATTATCATTATCATTATCATTATCATTATCATTATCATTATCATTATCATTATCATTATCATTATCATTATCATTATCATTATCATTATCATTATCATTATCATTATCATTATCATTATCATTATCATTATCATTATCATTATCATTATCATTATCATTATCATTATCATTATCATTATCATTATCATTATCATTATCATTATCATTATCATTATCATTATCATTATCATTATCATTATCATTATCATTATCATTATCATTATCATTATCATTATCATTATCATTATCATTATCATTATCATTATCATTATCATTATCATTATCATTATCATTATCATTATCATTATCATTATCATTATCATTATCATTATCATTATCATTATCATTATCATTATCATTATCATTATCATTATCATTATCATTATCATTATCATTATCATTATCATTATCATTATCATTATCATTATCATTATCATTATCATTATCATTATCATTATCATTATCATTATCATTATCATTATCATTATCATTATCATTATCATTATCATTATCATTATCATTATCATTATCATTATCATTATCATTATCATTATCATTATCATTATCATTATCATTATCATTATCATTATCATTATCATTATCATTATCATTATCATTATCATTATCATTATCATTATCATTATCATTATCATTATCATTATCATTATCAT